>VACF01000518.1:0-47886 GCA_006891605.1 Pleurozium schreberi | reverse complement strand
CATTGTGTTTGCAACTATTAGAGATTGCAAAGACTGGTAAACCGAAATGTCCATTACGAATCAAATCGCGGATCGAGATTTTGCAATAGTTTTTGCAACGGACTTGCAATGACCGCCTGAAATGTATACATTAATGTAATTGCGGTGGTTTAGTACGACGTTCTGCAATGCATTTGCAATTAGCTGAGATTAAAGAAGATATTGCAACAGTTTAGACTGCATGCATACATAGATTTGCATTTGTTTCGTGCCCAAGACTTTTGCGACACATTTGCTTCAGGTACTGTTGCAATGGTTAGCAACAGACAAGGAGTTTAAGTCCGGAAATACTAGAAAACCATCGCAAAATATTTGATGATGTGATGCAACCGCTAGTTCCTATTGTTATGGTACTTGCTTGAGGATGCAACACTGCTTGAGGCTCTATCCGTCCGATGAAATTTTAATGAGAAGGTTTGACTTTTCATGGGCCGGTGTCAAAGAGTTAGAATTGATCATGGGTTTATGTCAGTCGTGGATGGTATCCACACGTGATCTCTAAACATGTGGCCAGGGCTTTCAATTGTTAAACCACGAGCTAAAACTCCTGCAGATGCATGTTAAACTTGCGAAAACTCAACGAAACACAAATTGGCGAAAATTGGCGAATTGCGAAGTTCCAGAGACTTTTTATCAGTACTGATTATATTGTCTTCAATTGTGGTGCTGTGCAGCTCCAGCAGCATCGACGTCAACTGCGTGTGAAGCAGGGGAGGTTTTCGGGTGGGACGATTTCGATGCAGCGCCTCCGGAGAATTCTTCCTCCGGCGTGGCGGAGCACTTCCCATTCGATTTCGAAGAGACCGCGGCTCCCATGACAGCACCGGAGTCGAGTTACCAGCTTCCGGATTATGATCAGGCCAACTCGTATTACGGCTATGGCGGGTATCAGCAGCAGTACTGTAACTGGCCTTCGTACTACGGCCACGACGATTTTTACCCGTAAACCCAAGTCACAGTGAGGGAGCTCTGTCCTCAGCTTTTCAGTGTCTTTTCAAAAACTCGGCAGTGGGAATGATGTTTCATGGGTTATTATTATTAGGGTTAACTGATCATTGACAATAACGTGGCATGCACTTGCTATGTATCTGCGTTCATGTGTCAGAGTAATTAGACGTAATGTTCGTACACGTTGGTGTTTGGATCCGAGGTTTTTCGATCTTCAAATTCACAAAAAGGAAGAAGACTTCAACTCTTCACTCTGTAAGGACCGGGAGGAGAGGAAAATGTCTGATGAATGACCTTCAGATCGATTTTCTGTAGAGAATGTTCATGAATGCGGAATTGCGCGGCGAACTGGCGGAGAGATGGAGCTGGAGATCGAGCCATTGTCGGTTGCAGGATTACCTTCATCTCTCTTCTTCTTTTTGGCAAAGGAAATGGAGGGTGGGTGTCGCAAGCTCAAATTCATTCTCCACATCCATGGTAGTCATCAAAGCTTGATGAAGTAGAAGTTCTGGATTTTAGCTTTGAAAGCACCAATTGAAGAACTTACTGGGTGGCGTCCAAATTCTCCATTTCGATGTACAGTACAGGTACTCTCACATGTTTAGTTTTGCCTGGGGATATCTGATCTTTTCAAATCCACTGTAATTAGGTCGCCGATTTGATAGGGTTACTTTCCAGGGCAAATGTGAACCTCTTTTTGATGTTGTTCAAATGTCCAMAACTTGTCTGATAGTGAGKTCGGTTCCAGTTGTCTGATAGAGAGTTGAGTAAAGCTCTAAGTGGTGTGTGAGTCGTAGAATTTTGTTCGTCCGAAGTACAGTACATGTGTAAGGATTAGTTCATCAGAATTTGAGGCATATGTTTGCAGTAAAATATGGACATTCAAGCGAGAGCTTTTTCACTTTTATTAAGCTGGCAAGTACATGATTGTTTTTTTCCCGATGGATTGAGTGACTGCCGAGAAAGCCATGGCTCTTCATTGAAAGAAATGTTGGATTCGTTGATGGAACTTAACAAAGTAAGGAATCCTTGTTGAGCACCTTTGAATATGCATCTGAAATAGAATTCTTCGAACTTTGATTTGCAATTTTGCCTTCGCATATGTCCGCCGATGGTGTTTTTTTTTAATTTAATTATGATAATTTGTACTAAGTTGACAAAGTCCTCAAAAGTGTTAGTGTGGAGCAAATGCACGGAATTCTCTTTAATTGAAGAGCTCCAAGGACATAATAGGGCATCTGGAATGCACTACTAGTTGTAGCCCTTACTGTCCAAAGGTTTTCAAGCAAGACCAACAATTTGAAACAGCTTGTCTTGGATTCCATTTTTTATTCTACATTTTTATTCAAGTATGCAAAGGGGGGCATGGARAGCCCTCATTCCCCATACTCATTGAAGAAAATAAGATGAGGGGATAATCTAGAACYCTTCCAACAACTTRTTRAAGAATCTTGTACTTGCCTCAAAGATGAACAAGATTTTCTCAATTTGCATATGCTATTGTAGATATTTTTACTCTTCCAATAGTATGCAATTTTCAAGAGTAGTCAAAGTCTCGGTCCAGGTAGAGTCAAATTATACAAGGAATCCAAAAAAAATTCTTCTAATGCAAAAAGGTAGGACCATCCATATTTGACTAGGGCCTCATACTCAACGTGTATGGTGCAACCTCTTTTTTTGGAAAAAGTTCTAGGATGGCAATCACTTAAAATTTGGTGGAGCATTACAATTTCTCATCCATCCATCTTTTCAACCAAAAAACACATGTTRGTCAAATTCATGCACTTTTTCATCCAAATTTGGCAATTTCATCCATATTTTAAATAGAAATAAAAAAATTCTAGCGAAAAAAGATTGAATTAACCYGGCAGAAAGTGGACATTTGTTTTGGAATGGAGCAATGTGGCACAAAGGTGCCATGAAAAAAGGGTTGGTAGGGTGTAGTTATTTTCAACCAAGGACCTTCGAATAAATTTCCTATCAAAGCTTGAAATGTGTTTATTTCCTACTTTTTAAGGATTGAGACTTGTAGTATCATGAGACATTTACCAAAGTAGTAAACAAGAAAGTATGAAGCAATGAGCGGGAAAGTAATTCTCGAATGATCAACATTGGAAGAGTCTAAACATTATAAGGGTCCTATGCACTTTTGGGTCCCAAAATTCATAGTAATCTTGGTGCAAGGAAAAAAATTACAAAAAAAATTGCAATCTCCATGATTTTATATTATAAGTATATATATTATAAAAATCGTCTGATTATAGTATATGCATATATATATATATATATATATATATATGTTACAAATAATCAAATTATCGGTGTTTATGATACATACTCCTTCTATAGGGTGGGATATCTATATTATAAGTACCTATAATGTACACTAAATAGTGAAATTAGGTTGCCTTTACAATTAGGTTGCTTTACCTCAAGAAAGTTACTCTATATGCCATCAAAGTTAACAGACAAATCTCCAATTCTACACATGGAGGTTCATAAATCCCAACTACACCAATAACTAATTCAAAAATAGTGCATTCTTGTACATGTACAATAAATATTTATATAGTGTGGTATGTCAAGAAATTAGTAAGGAGCAACCTAATTTCACTATTCAGTGTAGGCTCAATGCTCACAAGCTAGCAATTTTGGGCTCATGTAGTAGTACCATTGATTGGCAATGTAAGCAATAGTTATGCAATTTCTTGTGAGTAGAAAAATAAATAAATAAATAAAAGAAGTAGGAATGCCTTGTAGTGATTTTTATTCATTTGATGAAATGTCATCTTTTCTTTGTCATGTGAGTAATAAAACAAGTTGATTTGAGATAGACCATTGTTTTTCTATTGTTGATGTCATTTCCGACAGAAATTGTCTCATGTGTCAACCTATAAAGCATTATTATTTTTCTGAAAAACATGTAAGTTTAAAAAAATCAATCACAATATACAAACTTGACGCGGCACAAAATAGGGGGCAATTTTCACATTTACCTTCTCAAGGGGGCAATGCCATGGTCAGTTCACCCTKGCCCTGTCTTCTGGGTGTCCACTTGTCCAGAATCGAGCGTGTGGCTGCCACCTGTCCAGTCTCCGTAAAGATTGCATGATGGGTCCCACTTCCAGTGCCCTTTGAGTGGTCCTCAAGGCCGCAAAGGGTTCAGTTTCATTGGATGAGAACTTCGCCCCCCCAAAGTACACCTCCAAGGGAACGCCACGTCATCACCATGACGTCAAAAGTGTCACCCCGGTGACCCCGTCACCAGTTACGGAGAGCGGCAACCCCAACACCGGCAGCCGTCGATGAAAAGCTCACGCGGCCATTGGATGATGCTCTGACATGAATGGTCCAATAGTCTTTCAGCCCCATTTCTCATCCAGAAATGGAACGACAACTGAAAATGATACTGCTTCATCAAGAAAGTACCCCCCCATTGAAACAATACTATTTTAATGGGTTCACAGTCCAACTTTGAAAATGTACTATTGTAATACAACATTAGTACTAATGTAATGGTTTTTCCAAGGGAGGCATTCTATTTGTATGTATTAGTACTGATGATGTACTACAATTGTACATTTTCAAAGTTGGATTGTGAGCCCATTGAAACAATACAACATTAGTACTAATGTAATGGGGTGTTAGTTCCCGATGTTACTATGGATGAGGTGATGTAACGTGGGTCGAGAGCACTCATCCACTGCAAATTAAAGTCCATCCCCTCAAAACACTGTAAGTTTGGGAGAGAATGGATTAATTACTTTGCTTGCTCAAACCGTGCAAATTGGCTATTTTGACTTTCAACCAATCACAAATCTCTTAGCTTTTGAAAGCAAAAGGAATCTTCCCATGGATGATAATTTAATGAAAACTCAGAGTAGTTGTGGTTCATTATGATTGGTTGTAAGGCTCTCAATATTGTAATCAGCCTTTGGTTGATTTTACAATTAGCTTATGGTCAGAAATATAAAAGTCTATATCACCGTTATAGGTCAAAGAGAATCTTCTACTAAAAAATTCATAGTAATTTCATTTTATATAACAAGATTTTGGAAAAATATGCAATCCTTCTGAACTCTATTGTTGTATATGGGAAAATTTTCATATTCAAAAAACTTGCGCTCCAAATATGCATAAATATCCAAATTGCTTATTTGATCAGACATGAATTGCCTCCTTTAGTAGTTTCGGAGTGTTGTTGATGAAAATATAATTAAGCAAATTTAGAGGTTAATATATCTTCATCATTTCATAAGTTTTGACTTTCCTATGGTCCTTAGCGGAAAATTGCAAAAAACCTTGTTGGACCTCCTTTTGTTGGAAAGTATAGAGTAGATGACTATTTTTGACGACCACCTCATTTCCACAATGTAGACTATTCTATTTCCAAATTGTTGTGGTTTAATTATAGCTCACATGGAGTAAGACCAACTAGAACAACTTCAATGTCCAAGAMSTGTATATTGAAAGCATTGAATGATTACAATAYGYACATTGAAAACAACAATTATTACTTTCATCCATTTTGTTACCAGCTTATGATCAGAAATAGAATGACATGTATAACAAGAATAGGTTTCACAAAATCTTCATGGATAAATTCATAGTAATTTCAATTTGACAAAAAAAATTTAATTTCTTTTTTTAATCTTTCTTAATTCAAATTCACTGCACAAGGAATTTTTTTTTGTTCAATACACACATCAAAAGAGATATGCCTAATTCTTTAAGTGGTTTGAAATGGGTTGCCATTCCATATTCCTTAACAAGGAGACCTTTTGTTGTTACTTCCATTTAATTTACACAGGCTTAAGTGCCAAATTCTTCCATTCTGCAATACGTTGTGTGTGAGGAGTTGTAAGTTTTTTTTTTTTATAAAAATGTTGAGGCAATTTTTAGATTAGAAGGAGAAAAGAGGACTCCAAAGCATTGTTTAATGATGTAGTGAAGGAGTTAGGAAAGAAAAATTATAGAAGTAGCACAATGAATAATAATTGATCCCTATATAATGGCATGGTTTACTTTAGCTTCTTGAAGTTTACTCAAAACTAAACAAAAATTTCAAAATTTGAAGTTTTCTCAATGTTTTTAAGATTGTAATTGTATGAATTCAAACTAAATGTATAGTGGATCACATAGGAAAAGAAAAACAACAATTTTACTTTTCGATTAAAGGATTATAATGTTTAATAAAGAGAATGACTATTAATAAAAATTGTGGAAGTGATTCATGAAGTTATTTGATCCACTTTTAACATGTCAAATTTAAAATTGAGGTCATGAAAAAAATGAGACCAAAGGACATAACTTACATAATCATAATTGATTTACAACTTCTCAAAATCTATTCTAGAATTTGCATTGAACGTTGGATTGTTCTTGGTTATTGATGTTGTTGTTTCGGAGTGTGTCGTTCTTTTTGTTGTGAGATTGGTCTGGATATGGCATCTTGGTGACATTGCTGAGAGTAGCGAAACCTTGTATATAGGCCATGCGCCAACGGCTGCTCACAACGGAGAACCGGCAGCAGCACATGATGTCGTTTCTAGCTAAAGCCATGCAGAATCCGAGCTTTCTTGCGCAACTGATGCAACAATCGGAAAACAAGAGGCTTGCAGCGAATGTGCGAAAGAAGCGGCGTCTGCCAAAGCAAGACTCGATGAGCGGAGATGATTCAATGAGCTCGGATACTTCCGCCGATAACCAAATAGTGGCTTTTCAGTCGAACGGGGCGGTGGAATCGAATGGACCTCGCTCTTTGATTATGCAATTTTTCAACTCACCGGATGCGTCGGCTTCTCCTGGTCTTGACAGTGGTCCTATGGAGGCGTTGTTCAGGGATTTGGGATCAGCTCCCTCTGGTCCTGATGTGAGTGCACTGAACCGGCAATCAGGTGTGATATTGACGGAAATGAACACGCCAGGGCTGGATGATGGATATCCTGGTCCCGTTGTGTTGGATGCTTCTCCTGAGCAGGTGGATATGCCGATGCCTCTGGCAGCACGAATTCCAAGGCTWGAAGGTATGTGGTTGTATCACTTAATTTGAATGTTCATATYATCTTAGAATCTYGATTTGAACGATTTTGKTTTTCTCTCTCTAGCATCTATATTTTTGGATGAGCCTTCTTGAGTTTTGATTCGGCTGATTCAATTTTGGTTGAGGACTTATGTTCGTGCCTTTCTTGAGCATTGCGCATAGTTGAATCCGAATCTCGTTTTCTGTYTGAACGATTTTTGACTTATCYTTGCGCTTTTYTCCATGTATGAACCAGGGGCGCTGAGTAACGATAACTTRAACAAATACCCCAGCGATGAAATTAAACTTGAAGATTTTTCTGGAGAGCCGATGCAGTTTCATGTTGATGGGAGCAGGCTTGTRTCTGATGGAGAGGAAGGGATCACCAACATGGGTAGCCCAGGCGTGTCCGCTGCGAGTGATATGTTCTGGGAGCAATTCTTAAGCGAGAGTCCATCTGCTGCAGATCACGAACTAGAGCAGGAGTTGGGTTTAGACGCTGACGGCAATGAAGCAGTTGTAGATGAGACGGTGGGGGACTTTGAATTTTTAGGTAATGAAGGAGGAGATACCAATGATTTGTGGTTGAAGAAGCCTAGTGTTGACCAGCTGTCTGTTAGAATGGGGCAGCTTGCACCTGGATAGAGGCCGGGTGGGGGGTGTTTGTGTGCAGGAGAGCATGATGACGTCTGAGGGACGGGTACATAGCAGCGTCATGTTTGGTGCATCATTGATCATGCTTCTCTGGGGTCAAGCACCCTTGGATTTCTGAGACATCAGCGACTGGCGCGACAGGTTCATTCCGTAAATTCTTGTGACGACGATTTGGAATGAATGTATGTGCATTTTGTTCCCAAGAACCGTCCTATTGTACACTAAATAGCAAATACCTTGTTGAGGTGGAGTAGGCAGTAGGTTTACGTCGATATTCGTCAATGCAAATGATGAGCACCGGTTTTRTATCAGTAGAGTGGGTTACTAGTATGCTGGCCATTTATAAGGATTTTTTTCCTTCCTTTGTCCCGACTTACACTAAGTGAAGTCTGGAACAATCCTGGTATCATTGGGATCTTTGAGATTTGAAATTGCACTTTGTTATTGCGTATTACCTGTTCATCCTTGGATTGGACATCTGATTGGACAACTTCACATGTCAAGTTGTGAGACCACAAGTGCATTTTGGAGTCAGCAAATGCTGTGTCTTTAGAGGAGGGATGGGATTCGTGTACCTCTAGGAGATTCTAACATCAGATATGTGCCTTTATAATCGCCAGTTTAAATCTACAGAGGATATTCGTTTCAAGTGAGGATTCTGTGAGTTTGCATTGTCCAACTGATTTGTAGAATGTAGGAAGGGTTTAGCATGGCTGAGTCCGATATCAGGTGCAAATTTGAGTAGGTACTCCCTCCGTCCTGAAATAAATCCGGGGTTTCAAATATACTTGTCCCAAAAATTGAAATTCGAAATTGGCTCTCCACAACTTGATGGATAACAACTAAAGCTAGTTTGAGTTCCTTGAAGCAAAAGAATCTATAGTTCTATGCTCCAAAGACTATATAGCAATTCAATCATTGCGAATGGAATCAAAATGCAACCCTCCAGCCAACCAAAGGCAAAGAATTCAACCCACAATTATACAAAAATTGCTACTAATAAATCTTTTGTTGAGAGTTTTTTGGAGTTGAATCACAAGACATTGTCGGAATTTTATAGAAAGGATATCAATGGACGTCACTTCACCAACATGAGAATGATAAAAATCAATGTCATTGGAGCAATTCCAAAAAGAGCAAAAAAAATTCAATTTCATTACTTGTTTTCAACATGCACAACTTGACTGTTGACTTCCATTTTTTCACACCTAACGGGAGTTAGTAGAATCTGCAATAACTACACAAGCTTCTAAAAATAGGAACAACTCATGTACTAATTTAATCATTTCCAAAAAAACCTAGATTTATTTTGGGACAAAAGTAGTTACTACCAAAAGGCATTAAAATTGACTTGAAAAGCTCCTTATGTAGAGTTTTTGCACTTTGGGAAATGATTATGTGGTGTAATGCAAGTGATTGTGTAAAACCTGGATAGATGAAAGAGGATTATTTTAGAATGTTTATTGGATGCCATATAACTAAACTATGAATTTTTAAGGTGTTGGTTATAAATGTATTATAAATTAACTTGACGTTCTGAAGGTGTACATTGTAGGCAAAAATTTGTTAACACTAGAAGGACAAGACTTATCACTAAAGTATGATATTTTGCCAAAATGATGTGTTTTTATTGAACTATTACCAATAGGTTCATTCTTCATTTCTACAAGTAATCTTGACAATCATCCATTGAACACTTTTTGGCCATTTTGTAACAATTCAAGGTAAATCCATAAACAACGCCAAGGCCATTTTCTGGTCGATGAATGAGAGAGCATCTTTTTGTGTAGGATAGAAGTGCAACTATTCATCTTCAGAATTTTGTGTGGAAAGGGAAGATCGTCTACATTACTTTGACTTCCAATGCTTGTTTTTGAAATATTTTAAAAACCAATAGTTCTCACGATATGAGAATTCATGATTTCCTCAGTGACCCACCCGGTATTTAAGGGTTAAGGTTGGTTTGTAAATTGAGTCCCCTTAATTGTTTGGTCCCCTTAATACCCCTATGCAATGTACATTGCTACTAGGATAAACTCACAAGGATCGACCTGATTTAGTTAGGGTTTTCCAACTKAAGGATAGACAACATTTATAACATATGTAGGGAGACTATTGCTCATATTTTCATTGTAGAGCTCCACAAATGCGGCCTACCACATTTTCATTACTTGATCTTCTTCAATGCTGCAAATAAAGTAGAGATGTTGGATAAAATTATATGACTACACTAAATAGTGAAATTAGGTTGCCCTTTACTAATTTCTCAACATTCCACACTATACGAATATCTATTGTTACTGTACTAGAATGCACTCTCTTTGAATTGGTTATTGGTGTAGTTGGAACTCATGAACGTCCATGTGCACAAATGGAAGTATATGTAGAAATATTTTTTGACTTTGATGGCTTGTGGAGTAAATTTCTTGGAGTAAAGCAACCTAATTGTAAAGGCAACCTAACTTCACTATTTAGTGTAGAGTTTTAGATTTAGAATTTGACCCATTTGTCAATATAAAAGAAATATTACATTAGTATGTCTTTCTCTACGACAAGTGTCTCTTTTTCCTTGGTCACTAATTTTTGAAACAAATTGGGATGACCTTTGCATTTCCGAAACAAAGTTTGAAGAATTGTTGTTAAGATAGCTTTGGAAATCAAAGTCAAACTATTTGTATTTTCTACGTTATATAGAAGTTTTTATAAAAATATGTTTTGCAATGTTGCATTGACAAATGACACACTCCTTACAAAGTTATTTAACCCTTGAACCTTGACACGGACATTTGGTGTCCCATGGATGACAATGAATCTTTCTATGTGGGACAAAAGTGCAAATATTCATCCTCGGAATTTGTATGGAAAAGATAGATCTTTTACAATAATTTGACTTCCAAATGAGTGCATTTGGATTTTTTGGAACTAGTGATTTCCACGGTATCAAAATGCATGATTTAATGGTCACCAGGGTTTGTCCTTCAAGGGTTAATGGTTATAGCAACGACACACAATGTAAGTAGGAGGTCCATAAATGGAGATCTAAGGGTTGAAACTAAAATTTGGGCAGGTGCAACATATTGACATATTTTTCAATGAATTTTCCTTTAAAGAAAAGTGGAATTGACATCTAACCCAAGTATTTTCATACTTTTGGGAGCTTTGTGGAATTAATTACAAAATTTTGACGTTGAAATGACATAGGACTCTAAAATGGAGTACCTCCTAATATGTACATTGTTTGTACATTCCTGAAGACTATGAAAAAGAAACATGTAAAAGTAGTGCACATTTAAGGAGGCGCTCCATTTTAGAACCTGAGCACTTCTAGAACCGCCAACCTAAGGTAGACAAACCTAATTCCAACCATTGACCTAATACCACCCAAATGTAGGACTCTTGTTGATCCTAAAATGAGAATCTATGAAGGAAATGCATGCCTTAACCCAGGAACGACGCTGCGGACGATTAATGTTTGATAGATGACAGTGTATAAATCCGTGTGGGACAGAAATGCAACTATTCATCCTTGGAATTTTGTGTGGAAAGGGGAGAGCTYCTACAGTACTTTGACTTTGAATGAGTTCTTTTGAATTTTTTAATACCAATTGTTCTCACGGTTTTAGAAATGATGATTTCCACAGGGACCCCCTGCGTCCTTCTAGGGTTAACTTCACAATAAGTGAAGTTAAGGCATTTATTATTGTCATAGATTCTCATTCTARGATCAATGTCGGCCCTACATTTGGGTGGTATTAGGTCAACGGTTGGTATTGGRTTTGCCTACCTTAGGTTAGTTGGATAATAAAAACAGGAAGCACTTGTGGCCAGATGAACATGGATGAGAAATAAATGAATGAGTGCATCCATCCATCAGCCCCAATGGTCAAACCCTAAACCCTTGGTGGACGAAGGACAAACCAGAGAGGGGGCTCTGCCGAGACCCTCTTTCGGGGAGTAGTCGTAGCAATTGCGTCTCGCCGCTGTGCCGAAGCTCGCGGTCGCGCTGCCCCAGCAAGTCTGACACGATGGTGACTCCTCTCGTCAAACGCGATGTCATTAAGAAGCGCGTCAAGAAGTTCAAGCGCATGCAGTCGGACCGCAAAATTTGCGTCAAGGTAACAGACTGCCACTTCCGCATTTACACTTTTCCTCAATGCAAGCTACTTCTGCTTCTGCTGCAGCAGAACGATTTTTAACTATCATTTTCGGTGTTCCTGGATTTTTTCCAATTCTCAGATTGATCAGGGTTGTGCAATTGATTGTTTCGAGCCGTCTGGCGATTTTTATCATTTAGGGCTAGAATTAGGAATAGGGTAGTCTAAATTTGTGTTGGTAATTGTTGGACCCTCGGAMTTTTTGCCTGAGAGGTTTAGATTGTAAGAGAACTGAGACTTGATATTCGCGCCGAATAGGATGTCTGAAATGTGYAGCCTGTTGCGGTGCCGGCTGTATTTTCAGTGTGGTTGCTTTGAGAATGTCGGGTTGGATTCTAATAGTGGGAGGTGATGTGATTRTACGTGGCAGACGAACTGGAGGAGGCCAAAGGGTATTGACTCGAGGGTTCGTCGTAAGTTCAAGGGTTGCACGTTGATGCCCAACATTGGTTACGGGTCGAACAAGAAGACGAGGCACGTGCTTCCCAGCGGTTTCGTGAAGTTTTTGGTCCACAATGTGAAGGACGTGGAGCTTCTGCTGATGCACAATCGGTGAGCGGTTCAATCTTCGCATCTGTCATGCACTGTGGGAATATAGGAATTAGACATGTTTCTTATGGGGTTTTAGGTTTCGTACATTATTTTGCGGTGACGGAGTCTGGATTGAATCAACGAGGCTTGTGATGGAAGGCTGATGTGCAAGTGATGTGAAAAAGAATAGGGATATCATATTTTCCCGCAAGGAATGATGACGCATTCTGGGAATCTCTCTGATGCTATTGGTGGAAAAATTCAGATCTTTTGGAATTGTACAATATGTAGGAACAAACTGGTAAGTAGAAAAAAAGTAGCTCATGATTCAAAATACTAAATTGTTGAGAATTTAGTTATTGAATTGAAAAATGACTATGCCAATGGTTGTATAAATGATCTACATCCTTTGTTTTTCATTTTTTTCAAAAAATATTGAGAATATATTGAGTTAAGTAAAGGACTTAAAAGTTTATTTTAGAGTAGAGAATCCATTTAACTACTTGCAAACTAAAACTCTTCATAACTTTCATCTCATAAATCAAAACGAAAATGATTCAAAGCTTTCCAAATATATATATATAAATCTAGAAAACCAATTTCAAATTTTTATTTCTTAAACGAGTGATTTTTGAAGAAATATTTGGGTTGCCCAAATATCAATGAAAATTACATATCATGAAATAACTTTTTAACCAATTTGAAATTTGTTGCTCCTTAAAGTTTCTCTTTAGGGACATGTTGTGTGAAAATTTCCAAAAATAAAATAAAAGTGCCTTTCAAACCAAAGTGCCCAAAATGAATATGTTGCCAAAAATCGGCATTTGGTCCTTTAGGGATTAAGGTAGGAAGCACTTTGTGGAATATTTGATCATTKCACATAGATTTAGTTAAGATATATAATTTTGTTTTGAAAAGAAAAAGAAAAATCAAGGTTATTTCACATATATCTTGATCAACTCATTTTGGAAAAATAATGCTACATTAAAGCATACAACATCCCATTGTGATTCCAAGGGGGACTACTTTTGCCCTTCATGATTCTAATGTGTCTCGTTTACTTCTCTACATATTTTCAATGGAAATTGACAAGCTCCCTTTGTGTAAAGAAACAATGAATGAACCTCATGCCATGTGTAGAGGTCGCGTGGGTGAATTCAATGAATCCATTAAATGGTAACTTCCCAACCCAATTCCAWATCCTTTCACCCATAGTTCCAAAACTTTTGAGTCCCCAATACATAAGCCATGCAATAAAATCTACCATAAAATGAATCCAATTGAATTGGATACAAAAGTAAAGCTCCAATTTGGTTTGTAAGATAAAAAATTGGTTTGATTTTAAAAGTGATTGTGATACAAAGCTACATTTTGCTTTCTTTGTGCCGCTCAATCTCTCTCAAAATGATCTAATGTTAGTAGCCAAGTCAACCCCACGTTTTGTCCTTTGTAACTTGTTGCACTCACCACAAGGTTTTAGCGCTATTTGATCGCTATTTGGTCGCTTATCGATAAGAATGAAAAGCAACGGGATTGACTTCACAGCATTACATGAGATGTGAGGGCAACGGAGGGCCATTTCAACCCTGTTCCTTCGCTATTTCCGATGCAGTAAGGGAACAACTGATTGCTGTCACGGTTCCAATTACTAATTTCTTTTTTGTGTGTGGTTTGAAATCAAAAAAGAAGTTTAAAAAAATAAAAAAAATAAAAATAAAGAATAAAAATGATGTGGCAGTAGATTATGTCTTCAGTTGACGATGACGCCTGTGATGAGCATTGAATCGATGTGGTTACTTATAAGTGGCACCTTCCAACCAGCCCTTTTTTCTGGGCGAAATGGAGCCCAAAAGCACCATTTCATAGTGAATTTTTTTTTTCGCCAAAAAAGTTTCAATCCAGTTTAAAATATGGATGAAATTGTCAAATTTGGATGAAAAAGTGCATGAATTTGATTGAAAAGTGTTTTATCGATGGTACCAAAGATGGATGTACAAAGAAATAAAATGCTTCACCAAAATTTTAAGTGATCCCCATCCTGGCACTTTTTCAAAAACCAACCAGGCATGAGGAACAGCAGTCTCACAGAAGTTCCAACCATGGCAAGTAATCAATCACGCACATAACAAGCATTGCCAGCAACAGCGGAACAGCAGTCACACACAATGTGGGAAGCACACGACTAAACCATGAGTCTTGAACAATTTGTAAACAAAAGCCCGGCCAGGCATGATGGACTGGACTGTATTGAAATGTCTGTATTGTACTGCTCTGGGGATTGTTGAGAGGACTCATGTGTGTGACAATCATGGTTCATAATAATCACTCCCCTGCTGCTCATCATCCCGTTTCCGTTTTCACATTTATTAGTCTTTTCAGTACATCAGTTGTTTCCCACTGCACTGCAAGCATTGCTTTGAATCATTCGTGTTTTGTTTACCACTCAGTATGGAGATTATGTTAGTGAACTTCAACTTAAATCCCAAGCCTGYTGCAGMTAAACTYTACTGTCTTACTACTCGAGTTTGAATTCAGCTTCGAGTGGAAGATGATGAATTGGTTCATCTTCCTCAAAAAAACATTCCTTCAAAATCGTTTACTTTCAGAAAATTGCCACAGAATAYTTACGTTGAGAAACGTTTGCGGCAAAGTTTCGGAACTCAAGATGCTTCAGCAAGAGATGTGTTTTTTTCAGCAAAAATGAAGATTTGGGAACGACGTACTTCAGGATGGAAGCACAAAAATTTTCCTCGCAGACGTGGAATATCTACTGTGGAATCCTGTTTTTTTGTGTTCAATGTTAAAACTTTGCTACAAACGTTGATGTAAGTTATGTATGCCTTGCGGTAAATTCTAAGTTAGTTAGTAGTGGTAATAAAACAGATTCACAAATAAGTTATTGATGGGTTTTCCTGAATTTCTCCGGGGCGGGACTCGTACACTGACTGGCTAGCTATCTCAGTTGTCTGCATTCTGCAACTCTTAATTAATTTTGCAAGCGGAGTGAAGTACTTAAACTGCTGCGACGACAACTTTCTCAAGTTAATTAGCAGTCCCAAGTACCGTCCCCACCGTCCTTCTGTCGCAGTGTCCCAGCTAATCCTTGCTACAGTCTTACAATCCCAACAGATTGCCCATAAGGTAGACCAGCCCATATAACCGTTTGCAACCCATTTCCATCAAGTAGACCCGCCCATTTTCGTCACTTATTTTTAGCCCCATTTCCACCTAAAATCCTCCCTAATTCCCTTCATTTTATGACAAAATTCTGAGGATTCTATGACAAAATCAGAGATTCTATGACAAGATGGGGTAACGTGTCACTCCATTAATAGAAAACATCCAGTACTTAATTCGGTGGTTATAGGTTGTTGATGGATTGTTTACGACCCTAGTCTAGAGACGATTTTGTAATTTCAAGATTGACCACTTCAAAAATTCACAGAAATTACAATTTTGATCGGAAAATTATAATTCCACTGGGGTTTGACTCATGACACAAGCACACACACCTCTGAAAAAATATGTGTCCCTTTTGGAATTGACCCCAAGATTGTCAGATTGCAAATGAGGGTGGTAATAGGCTTGTCGTCTACCTTACTGACAAGAGTTCAAAATGCGGGAACGAATGCAACCGGAGACGCATGCTTCACCAGTCCCCCCACACACACATTGACTCACATTTCATAAATGCTCACCCTCACCATTTCGTTTCCGTCACACGAAAGAGCCCCAAGCAGTACTCCAAAGTCCATTTCAATTCCAAAGTCCATGCGCARTGAGTTCTTGCATCGATCCGCAGCACATTCAGCTACTGTACGTAGTTTCCTTTTCTTCAATTGCAATTGGTTTCGATCGGTGAGTCAATCGTATTCTCTTGAACCATGGCGCATCCAGTTGACGGCGTAGCGAGCACTGCCGGCAAAGTCATCACGTGCAAGGGTACCGATTCAATTCCGATCCCAATGACTCGTTCATCTTACTGTAGTCCCATTTGTCGCAGGCAGCAGGTTGTAGAATGAATTTTGTAGAAATGGGAATGGAAATGGAGCTGCCCCTTCTTGTAGTCGGTTCGTTGTCTTCATCTTTTATTAGTAAGAGCATTCGATTCCAAGTTTGAGAAACTAAGGTGGTGACGGCACTTCAAATTGTCCGAATTACACGAGTTTGAACATGGTTTGAACATGCATTATGAAACTAAAGTCTGTCTAAGTATTTGTAGGGTTTTGTAGAATGGGGAATGTAGAATGGTTTTGTAGAATGTTTTTTTTAACAAGGGGAGTCGAGATTCTCTCGTAGCTTGTATTTTTTTGGACACCAAATTATGAAGGAACTATCAATTTTTGTTGAAGTGTTTGAAAATAAGTGTAACCAAAATCACGAATAGAAGCTATACATGAAACTAGACTGTGTAAGAAACGGGTCGCAATTAGGTGCAGTTAGCGTAGGTCGCAAGTGTTCACAAGCCACTGCCCGGCATTTTGAAGAGCTAGCATTGAAGAATATTTTTGAATTTTTTTGAATTTTTGTTCACGCATACACTATGCAGCGGCTGTTGCATACGAGGTGAACGCCCCGCTCAAATTTGAGGACATTCATGTGGCGCCTCCTGGGCCTTCGGAGGTCCGGGTCAAGRTGATGTACTCTGCTGTTTGCCAGAGTGATCTCTTCTACTTGAAGGGAAAGGTACGTTACAATTCTAGCTATTCAATGTCTTTTCTTTTTCCTGCTTCACAAGTTAGTTGCGTTCAACGTAATGAAGGGAATGCGCACTTAGATAGAATGGCCGCCACTTTGAATGAGTGCGCGCAATGTGTGCATTTCACGAAGCAATTCTGTGTGTGTGCACAGAAGGAATGTGCACCCATCGAGAATCGTTGCACTCAGAAACACCACTGGAAACGAATGCACAATTTGTACTTTTTAGGTTTCGATTGTTGCGTGCCTCTGACTTGGATCATGCAGGATAAACGGAAATTAAAGGAAGAATATTAACTCTAGCTCTTATGACCAACATGAATAGAATGTTTGGGTAGGGGTACTAGCTAAGCCTTGTAGACGTAGATAGCAAGTGCTACTTTTAACAGGTCATACAAAATGATCAAGTGGTTGGATATGGGCAATTGAAATCCTCACTTTTGATGCTAATCTTAGTTTATGCCACATTTAACTACTTCTGGACTATACAGTGAATTTTGGACAAAACATTCTAAAATCTCCAAATAATAAAAGTTGGAGATCTACAGAGGTTTGTATAGATCTCCTGATGTTTTGCATTATCTCCTAATGACCATTTCTTTTCTAATATTAATTCGGGATCCTTTGAAAGTCTACGAGTAGTTAAATGCGGCATAGTTCCCATTATTCGATTGAACGTTGTAAGTTCTTGTTAGCAAATGGAGGAGCATTTCAACGCACCAAAGAGCCCGTTATAAGGCCTGTTATTTGAATACAATATGCAAAAGTAGGGAAGGTTCAAGATTTTATTGACAGATGACTTAAAACAAACACTGAAAAACAGAATAATTTGTAGGTAGTTTGCATTCATGATATCGATATGTACCTGTTTTCCGAGATTTTAGGTTACATTTTTCGGATTGTAGAGATTCTGAGTGTCCGTAAGATAGGCATACCCAAGCGAGTCTTTCGCAATTGTCTCGCCTTCCTTAATGCTTCCCCTATCTCCGGAATACATAACATTTCAGCCAAAAAAACATGTACAGGGGACACTTTTACGTACACTTACATGCCTTGTGTAGATCTCCGCTTGTGAATGGGTAATTGATTTTCGTCAATTACGGATCATAAAAATTAGACGTTGATGTTTCATTATTGACGAGCTTTGTGAAGCAAATTTGCATTTTTTTCAATAGCACTTTGTTGGTGTCTGAGCAGAACGAGAGTCAACTCTTTCCGCGCATTATGGGCCATGAAGGAGCCGGGTGAGTGCCGCCATGATGTAGTTTTTTTCATTCTGAAAATTAATTTTGCAAGAATCGGATATACTCTTGCGGCTGAATATGCACTTCATAAAATTTTCTTGAGGAGCTTCCTCACCACCCTTCTAAAAGGAATCAACTCATTAAACACAATCTAGAACATCTACCAAAATCCATCATAACTTCTGCTCACTGCATCCAATTATTGAGCACTTTCTTTGTTGCGTTGGCATCCTCTTTCATTTGACAACAAGAACAAAATAAGTAATTGCCCAAACAATCTAAATTCGGGAGTGATTTGGGTGAGGGTGAAGTATTGTGGAGAGTGTGGGGAGCGCCATAACAAACCTGAAGCCGGGCGACAAGGTGATCCCGGTGTGGCAGGCGGAATGTCAGAAATGCCCGAGATGCCGCAGCGGATCCAAGAGCAACATCTGCGACGTGTTTCTGCAGCACTTCGACAGCGGCGTCATGGTCTCGGACCAGACGTCCCGATTCTCCCGCGTGGAGGACGGCRCGCCCATCTCGCACTTCTTCAACACTTCCGTGTTCAGCCAGTACACAGTCCTGGACGAAGCCAGTGTGGCCAAAGTGAACCCTAAGGCYGATCTGTCGAAAGTRTGTCTGCTGGGATGTGGGGTYGCAACTGGACTTGGATCCGCTTGGAATATCGCCAACGTGAMAGCCAATTCCACAGTGGCCGTGTTCGGATTGGGCACCATTGGACTTGCTGTAAGAATCTCAAACCTGATTGCAGCAAACAAGCATTCCTGACGTACATTCTAGAGAATCCTTGTTGAGTACCCTTTCAAAGGAATCTCTGATACCTCGTTTTGCAAAGTTGAGCTCAATTTGAACCAGTGAGAGGTCCTCAAGGCAATGAGCTCAACTTTGAGAGTCATCGTCTCGCATCTGAGAATCATTGTCTCGCATCTGAGAGTATGTTTTCTTTAATTGTGCTTAATTTGTTCTAATTCGGCATAACATTTTTTATAATAGCTCTTAAGACGTTCTCAAACAGTGCCATGCTACTACTAATCAAGAATGTTATGTTTYGRTWGTGGTTTTAGTGAAACTAGACTATTTCAGGAAGAACTTCATAAGAGGAAGTTCTCACCATGATTTATGGGGATGTCTCTTTGAAATTACAATGATCATGTAGACCCCATGAATCAAGACAAGGTTCTCTKGATGATGCTGTCTRAAAYTTCCTAATATTTTAGTCTAGTACCCTGTTATATTGYGAGGRAATAGTAGGGGTGAATTGCTTACRRGCACCGAGTTCTTTGATGTKTTYGGTCAYAGGTGGTTGAAGGAGCGAAGATAGCAGGGGCATCTCGCATCATCGGAATAGATCGACTTGAAAGCAAGCTYGATAAAGGTACACTCCACATTCTTCCCTGATCCAACCTGCAGCTCTTCCACTTTGTTCCTAAAAGTCTGAAAACAGAAAAGTGGTGAACGAATTCTGGCAGGCAAAGAGTTTGGACTCACCGACATCTTAAATTCAACTGCTGTTGAGAAGCCCATAGAAGTGGTCATCAAGGAAATGACCAACGGAGGTGTGGACTTCAGTTTCGACTGTACAGGCAACCCTGACATCATTTCCAAGGCCATGGAATGCAGCAGACCGGTAAACATCAATTYCACCAAGAATCTCTAGWCCCAACCATGGATTYAYATCGTTTCAAGCTCTCCTAGCTTATTTCTTGTTGAAAACGTCGTACATAAGAACMTRCTTAAACTTTTTTGTAGCGATGCTGTAGTTCTTCGGAATTGGGTCAAGGGCCAACAATTTGAGAGGACAGAACTGAAGTTGTGTTGACYTTGATTACCTTCCAGGATGGTGGAGTTGCAGTGATCATAGGCTTGGTGGATTCCCGGCATCTCGTTTCGTTTCATCCAAGAAGCTTACTGTTGGGCAGGACATGGACCTCGGGACTCTTCGGGGGCTTCAAAGCTAAAACCCACCTGCCTGAGCTGGTCGAGAAGTGTATCGACGGAGTAGGTTGCAGAACCTTAGATACTCCACTGAGCATGTGTTGTTTTTCTGCCTCTTTGAATTTGCACTGACGTCGTTTGCCTCCCTGAACTCTTGCACAGGTGATCAATCTGGACCACTACGTGACGCACACTTTGCCATTCTCGGAGATTAACAAAGCTGTCCAGCTCTTGGATGCTGGAGAATGCTTGCGCTGTATCATGGACTACGACTCGTAGTGTAAATTTTAAGTCATACAGGGGTTCGTCCTCGCCAAATGAAAAGCCCCCACATTAGAACAGATCYCATTCAGGACTAAAATATATGCACACCCATCTCTTGACAACGACCCTATGGTCCTATGAACTCGCAACTTCAGTACACGCTTTTCGATTCAAATTAAACTTTCAGGTTACACTAGGTGCAATCTAAGCAAAAAAAAATGTGAGCTGTAAAGTTCAAGGATGCCAATGAATCCCAAGCGATCCATTCCAAACCACAGGAGTACAGGACATTGGTAAAATACACAAGAAAGCGACCCATTTGAGAAATTTTGCAGCAATGTGCCTTCCTCATTGAGATAATAAAGTGGAATCTTTCCACCTCAATAACGTACATTGAGAAAAGTACCAAACAATAGGCTAAATCGTTATCTATTCGTCCTCTTGGCTGCGGAGACGCGCACTGCCGTTCGTCAACGCAACGTTCAACTGTGCTGCGCGCTCCACGATAGCTTTCCTCTTCAAGGTGGACACGTTGTGTGCAATCTCRGCGCTGTATTTCCTGCATTATCATTGAATGCAAGGAACACGTTACAGGGTTAGAAGGTCAATCTCTTGGATAAATAACACACAAGCCAGTCCCCCCTCGTAAAAAGCAAAGCTGCGGATAATAACGAAAAGTGCAGAATAAATATGGACAACGACTAAGCGCGGTACTGCGATGTAAGAAAACCCAAGAATTCCATCAAAATGTTCTCGGATGTGGTACACAGGCCACATACAAATAGTTCACACTTCACAGAGAGCATGGAATACTGATAGCATCAGAGAGATTCCCAGAATGCGTCATCATCCCTTGCGGGTATATATGATGTCCCTATTCTTTTTCACATCACTTGCACATCAGCCCTCCATCACAAACCTCGTTCAATCGATAACATCATCATCTGAGAAAACCCCTAGAAAAGCCAGACAACACCCGCTTCCTCCAGGTTATCCCTCCGCAGAAACTTCAACAGAAAGATTGAACTGCTCACCTATTGTGCATCAGCAGAAGCTCCACGTCCTTCACATTGTGGACCAAAAACTTCACGAAACCGCTGGGAAGCACGTGCCTCGTCTTCTTGTTCGACCCGTAACCAATGTTGGGCATCAACGTGCAACCCTTGAACTTACGACGAACCCTCGAGTCAATACCCTTCGGCCTCCTCCAGTTCGTCTGCCACGTACAATCACATCACCTCGCACTATCAGATTCGAAATGCTCATTCTCAAAACAACCACACTGAAAGCACTGAAAGCACTGAAAGCACCGCAACAGGCTGCAGATTTCAGACGGTCTACGCAGCGCGATTACCAAGTCTCGATTCCCACTCGATCAAAATCCCAGACCCAAACCCCGAGAATCCAAAGAACAATTACCACAACCAACTTAGAATCCTAGGCCTAACCCTAATCCTAGCCCTAAATGACAAAACTCGCCAAACAGCACGAAACAAGCAATAGCACAACCCTAATCAACACGAGAATTGAAAAAAAAGACAGGAACACTGCGAACGAAAAACGAATATCGTTCTGAAACAGCAGAGAAGCTCGTGTTCAAGAGACAAGGGTAATTGCGCGCGTGGATTGTTTTCTTACCTTGACGCAAATTTTGCGGTCCGACTGCATGCGCTTGAACTTCTTGACGCGCTTCTTGATGACATCGCGCTTCACAAGAGGCGTCACCATCGTGCCGGACTTGCTGAGGCAGCGCGACCACGAGCTTCGGCGCAGCGGCGGGAAGCAAGGATCCTCCTCAAAAGAGTTGCAAAGCAAGCCTTCTCGCAGCTTGTGGAGTCTGCTCGATACATTCCAAAATCTTTCGTATATGTAGATATTAGAATCTACTGACAGTATGGTGTATTGGCCCTCAATCAGAAAATTTGAAGTAAATTATTTCTTGTTAAATTTTTTAACATTATTTTCCTGAGTTCCGAGTTTCAAATACTAATGTTAACTCAAGTTATCACCAAAAGATACAAGATAATTATCTTAGTATTGTCTTAACAATCGTATCCACATCTCATCTATATTCATACAATCATATTCTTGTCTATATCTATACTATATTAGTATGGTACTTGTACCTAAAATCATCTGAATAAAAATTTGAGCAAAGTTTTGATAGTAAAATTTTTACGTTCAATGTATTTTAAGCATCTAAACAACCTAGCTAGAATTTAATTAGAGCTTGTTCATCCCAACAATGTTCCCTTGCCATGCTAGCCAAAAGTTGACCAATTGGTTGCCCAAAGTACTTGAATACTCCAACATGAAGGCTGAAATTTAAAAAATTCATAACTTTTGTATGTGGATTCTAGTAAGATGTTCAATTAATACAATGGAATTGTCCTAGAAAGTGGGATATAATCCAAGTATTAAAATAAAAGACCATTATACTCATTTTTTTCTTAATACAAGTTTTTTCTAGTTTGAAATATATTTAGAGCTTACTATTGCAATGTGAGGCAACCCTTCAAAACCTTCAAACTTGTATTACATTTGCATCACACATTTATAAGAATTTGCAAACACAATCATCTCGTGTCGTTTTCATAGCTGCATGGGGTATGACAATTAGAAAGAGAGAAAGGAACTTATAGCCATAATTGCTTCCTATTTTTGCATTTGAAAGGGTTTTAGATTTATTAGGTTTCATGAAGATGTTGATTAATTTTATAAAAGACTATTATATCTAGTGACCCACTATTTATTATATTGCTTAATTAGTTAATAAATAAGCTGCATCTAATTGTGATTCTTTTTTAAATCAATCCTTGCACATTTGGGATGGAAAAGTATTGTCCCTATTCACCAAAGTCTATGGGCTCTTTCAAATACAACTATTTTCAATACTTTCAAAATCCATAATTTTTTCATACAATATCCAAAAAATCCATAAGAATAGAGTCTAAAGTCTCCTTTCAACTTCCAACAAGATCCAATGAGAACATTACGCAAATTATTAAGTAAGAATTTTTCATTGCTTATTTTGACGCAATTAGGTGTAGTTATTTTATTTGAATATTCCATTTGTAGTAACGGCCAATAAAAAATATTGTACAGTATGATGCCAAAAGTTCTAGAAAATTATTTTATAGTTGTTAGGGGGATTGTGATCAAAATTTTATGGAAATAAAACAAATCTTTATATTTTCAAGCATCTCCCCCAATCACTTTTTCCAAGTCTAATTAATTATTGGGGAAGTAATGCCAAAATTCGGTCACAAAAGGACGATTTCCGTCCCCAGCTTCCGTCCACACAGGACGAATTCCACCTAGAACAGTCGTCGTCTTCCTCACCTCGCTCACCATCTCCACAGAGTCCTTCCGTCGTCGCCCCCTTCTACTGCACAGTGCACACATTCGGCTGCCCCACTCTGGCGCTCTCCTGCCACCATTTTCATCATGAAACGCCAGCGCGAACCCCCATCCACCCCCATCATTCTGGTCAGTCGGGCATTCATCCCTTTCATTTCGACCTAAGCTAATAACTCTCAAGCTTCATATTCACGGCTCTACCCCACGAGCTTCGACAAAACCAAACCTCCTTGCTGCTTCTCCTTCACTTCTCTCCTCCCAGATTTTCAATTTTTCTTCGAGTACCGGTATTGATTCCCATGGCGAACACTGGGAGAGGAGAAGAGGTCATTCCTTTGAAACGATTGAGTATCGATCCTGTAAGGGGATTCGGGGCTTAGGCGTGACGGAGTTTGCTTATGTGTGCTGTTGTTGATTTGGAGTTTGCATATGTGAGCTGTTAGGATTGAGAGRTAGYTTGGTGTGTTTATTCTAGTGTTTAGTTTACTGAATATGAGCATCGGCTTGTTGCATTGTGTTCTAGTAATTCTGATTGATTTTGGGTTCTTGAATTATTTGCGAACTATATGCGAATTTGGTTCACCCTTGGATGGTATGTGGATTGAATGTGGGGAGGTACTTCTCTTTCTCGTTCGCAAGTAGAAGATTTGGTATCTGCTGTGAGGAATTGGAATATTGTATGTTGCGATGTGGTAGGTTTGAAGGTTTGAAGGTTTGAAGGTTTGAGGTTTAGCGTATGTCTGGTTAGTGGAATTCGTGGTGGGAACTGGTGTCAAACTTAGGTTGGGAACCTCTTGAAAGGATTGGTTCCTTGAACGAAAGGCCATCTTGGAGGATCTGTCGGTATCTTAACTGGCGTTGTGAACCCTAAATCATGTTATGTGGCGGATCGCCGAAGCCGTTGGGGCGGATCATGTTGTTGGGAAGTAGTATTCCAACTATATTTCGTGTTTAGGTCTTCTCAAGTACTGCTGTTCGTTCGGATATCTTGAAGGCGAGATTTAGGGTTTAGTTGGAGGAGATTGTCGCGTTGATGTTATTTTTATTCGCATGTGAATTTGATGTGACTTTAATCGGAAAATCTTTACTGTAGACTCTTATTTTCCGCCCCGTTTGATGGCGCGGGCTCAAACGAAATTTTTATTGACAATGGGGACTGGGAGTAAATTGATAGGTTCATGCTAGGTCATCTACCGTGGTAGGTCATATTAGCTTCTATGGTTAGTGAGGTGTTTCACAAAGGAAGTTCCCTTTTTCAAATAAACCACTTATCATAACTTAGGGCCTCTTGAGATTGCAGAGACTAACTTTCCATGCTAGAGAAAACAGCTAAGTTAGTACCCCTGATGGTTGCTCTTCTCATCGTATGTCCTGTATTGTGGATGCCCAGGTGGACGATGATGATGAAGAAGATGAGTTCGAGCCTCTCTTCAGTTATAGCCAAACAGTCGGTCCAGCTCCAACTTTCTTAAGTGGTGAGTTAACCTCGTTGAGCACTGTGATTGTTTACTTTTGATAACAAATGTCCTTAGGGGTGCCACTCGTTCCCTGTTTAGATTTGCAACTTGTCTAGCATATCAGATGGAGGGTTCTATTAGTGTATTTTTGAGCTCTTTATCATTTGCAGGAGTGAGATTATCGGGAGCTAAACTAAATTTTTTTAATTTTAATACTCGAGATGTATAGAGCTGTGGAGAGGTCTTTGAGTACAAGAGCCAAATTTGTTGAGATTAATATCTTATCATTTGTATGAATTTCTTATGAATTTCGTATGCATTTTCAGAGTAGGAGGATGTTGTGAAAGCCCTATTTCCATTCAAAGATTAGGGGCCGTATGCATTTAGASAAGTCATGCTTACACCACTTTTTAATTGAAGGCCAACCGAGTTTATGASTAGATGAGTTTCTCTTGGTAATAGGGGTCAAAATAGGAGACAAGGTCTYTAGTGGGTGTAGTTCCTTCTGCCGGAGTTGTCAATGGAAGTTATATGCGTAGTGTCTGAGCATTCTCTTTCTTTTAACGTTTGTTGGGGAACAGATGACAGTGACGAAGAGGAAGTTATAATTACGTCAACACCCGGACGCGGGCCTAAAATCAAGCCCGTTAAGGTTTGTAGACTTGCTTTCGAGTAATCCAACCAGGGATTGCCCCGAGTTTAGAGAGAAATTGAGTCATATTCAGTAGCGCTCTATATTGTACGCCTATGATGTCTCTATCTGATTTATTTGATTTCAAGACGAACATCGGATTTCTTCCTGAAAGCACTTCATTCCCGAGGTTCTCGATGTGATGGAATTCTTCASTTTGTACAAACAAAGAGAAGAATGATATGGTATTGATAAAAATTATAGTTTCAGCCAAAAAGTAAGCGAGAAAGTCCATTGCTAGTATAATCCTAATTACAAARTTGGGTCATGACCAGGAACCTTCGACACCAACTCCTCTGGTGACTCCCGCAAAGAGTGTAATCTTGGATGACGATGACAGCTGGTTGCTGGCTTCGCCTCCCAAGTTGCCGAAGATTCCTCAAGCTTCAATTTCTACCGGAAACGTTACTTTGCTACAATTAAGGTTAAAGTTTATCTTGAGTGTAATATGTGACTGCCTTGTCTCCCACAATAGAGTATGCCAGTAGCCAATAATTTCCAGCTCGTTAATTTGGACCTTAGGTACTTGTAAAACTGTTTTCGAAATGCTCATGTTATTACTTCATGGTCAACCTTCAGGCAAAAGAGGAGAGAGTTGATGATGTTGCAAGAAGCATCTTCACCACGGGCGATATTAAGAGTTGAGGAGCTTGCAAGGATTCAAGCACAGCGTGTGGAGGCGGAGGTGTCGCCTTTGGTGGAGACACCAAGGAGTGAAGCTCGTGCATCGGAAGAAAAGGAAAAGGTTATGATTAAAGTGCAAAACAAATCTGGAAGTTCTCAATCTATCCGGATATACACGGTAAGCAAATCTACCATAAGCCTAATGGTGGTATCGTCAAGGATTGCACAATTTATAATTAGATTTCTATATCCCTCAATGCAGTTGTCTTGTTTATCATATCATGAATTCCCCGCATGCTGGATTAGTCACAACAAAACGTAAATGCTTCCTGTAGCTTTCTAGGTGTAACTCACTGATATTCTTGTGGTTTCAATTGTTCAGACTGACAAGTTTGAGAAGCTATTTGCCGTGTATGCCAAAATGGTGGAAACGCCTCTTTCGACTTTGAGTTTTCGTTTCGACGGAGACCAGCTCTCTCCCGACAGCACACCCAAGAACCATGACATGGAGGATGGTGATGTTATTGAAGTGTACACCAATAGTTGACCAGGATTTGACAAATTGTATGTACATAGAGGCATTGAGTGACAGACCTCGTACGCAGGCAGGAATAGTGCGCTTTGTTGAAAATCAAGAAGAAGGTTCCCACATCAAGTTCAGTTTCAGTGATTTGCTAGTCTGGTGTCAGCTCTTAGAGCTACAAGTGCTCCCTGAAGAGATTGTAATTTATTTTCAGTACTACACATCATCATGTCAGTCTCGCTGCTGGGTCACGAAACGGTTTTTTCATCCGGAGCTGTAATTTCTGCAACGGGCAGTGTGTTGCTTTGCAAAAGTTTTTTGGTAGCATTCTTGAAGTATATTCTTTGATCTTAAATAGAACCAGGTTCGTTTAGAGTCACTGTTATATTCTTGTTGTTCCAAGTGCACTATTATTCATGCAGGCTAACAACTAATCGTTTGAGGGCGTAATTGTCCATGCAGTGGAAGGGGTCGTCAATTGGCAGTTGATGGATTGGATGTGGATAGATTGTCCGTCCTTACAACAGTGGACTGGAGACTGTATCCAGTTCTTTTTATCTCTGGTACCTGCTGCGGCTTCCTACATGTCTTAACCACTAACTGATACTCAGTAACCACCTAGTTGGACAATCCTAGTAACCCAGAGTAAGTAGTTAGTAGTTACCTGACSAGTTCACATACCATGCCSTGCGAAGGGACGAGCCGTTGAACCGTGCCTTCTATTATTGTATGCCTCTTTCTCCGTTTCACAGGTTTCCTCTGCATATATATCACCGCTGGAGAAATTTGAATGTCTGAAGATTTGTTTGTATTGTGTAGGCTTTGGAGGATCACCTATGATTGTACGATGGGGCTGCATTGAACTAATTGCAATTCTGGAGGCTTTTGAACAACACTTGATAGTGTGCATGTTTGCAGCAGGTTCAATCGGAGAGCAAAGATGCATCATCTCAATTGAGGAGATTGCAGTCGGTGGAATTCAGCCTCACCAATCGCTGCAGGTTGTAATTAGGGTGTGACAGTCCAGGCAAGCTCAGGTGTGAAAGTTAACCCCTAATTCCCAAACCTAAAAATAGAAACCCCACTTTGTAAGCTAATTATTGATCACAGTAACTTCGAAGATATCATATTCTTATCATTCAAGGATGTTGAACATAATTTCTTCTTTTTATTGGCACATGTTGTCTTCCTTCATGCTTCCAGAATGATTTATTTYAAATCCTACAGGTATGGAAGCGGGCACTCTTATCCACCTGGGCACTTCAGAGGATTAATTGCCTGGCAGGATGGATACAAGCCCGGAGGTAATCGGGTTTGCAGGAGTATTAGGGATCTTAAGTGAAGCATTGAAGCTGTTGCGCTCCTATTCTCGTCACTTCCTCTACATGGCTGGAACGCTGGTGCTGCCTTTGGGGATCTTCCTCTTCTCTCACAGCTTGGCAACAGATCCCTTGCTGCACAAACTGGCCAGAATGGGGCGYCACCAACAACTGGATGCAGAGTTTGTGGGCCTGTATCTCCTCGCAGTTCTCTACATCATCCTGGTGCTGGCCTTGTCGCTGTTTGCAACGGCCGCCATAGTGTACAGCGTGGCGTGCATCTACACGGGYAAGGGTTTGTCTTACATGAAGGTGATGACCGTGGTGCCCAAGGTGTGGAGCCGGCTCATGAACACGTTTCTGTGGGCACACATCTTGGTGTCCTTTTACTACGCGGGGTTCATCATGCTKCTGCTCGCRTTTCTTTTTATTCAAGAGACCAGTAGGGTGAGTATGACCTTTCTCATGATTCCATCAGGGCTTGTTTTCAATGTGTTCTTGGTGCATTTCAATTTGGTGTGGCACCTGGCGAGCGTGGTGTGTGTTTTGGAAGATACCAAAGGCGTGAGTGCTATGAAGAGGAGCAATAGCCTCATCCAAGGCAAGAGGTTGACCGGATTCTACTTGTTTTGCATTTACGCTGCTTGTATGGTGGGATTGCTGGCCTTGTTTGGAGCTGGGCTGGCCAAGCACAGCCAGTTGGGGCGAGTGGTCCTGGCCGGTCTGCTGCTGGTGTTGTGGACGGCCGTGACGCTCGTGGCCATTGTGATTCAAAGCATTTTCTACCTCGTTTGCAAGGCGTATCACCAGGAAAGCATCGATCGGTCTGCATTGGCAGAAAAGCTGGATGGCTATCTCGGGGATTACATGCTCCTCCGGGGTCCTGTTTCACTGGGCGCTCTGGATGCCGAGTTGGAAGATATCTGAAGTATGCAAGTCTCATACAAGGTGGGAACATCAATTTCTGTCACTTCAATACTTTTAGCAACACCCAAATGCTTTACTAGTTGACCTTCTCTAATAATGACACTATTGAAATATCCTACAGTCATTATTTGTTGCACACATTCAATCTATCATGTAGTGAAAAGGTAAGGAACGGCGAGGAGCCGAGATTCAAGAGGTTCAAATGAGAGTAATGGTTTTTTATTTTTTTATCCTTGGAGGACGTGTAGACCATCCTCTTGAAGAGTCTTGTTTGTGTTTAGTTCAAAGAAGCTTTTCTTGTATCTTGCAAATTTTCTTCCATTCTCTCTTTTAGCAATTTGATTTGTTCCACTATTCTCTGTACTGTGCAGTCCTAAATCATTCTTATTGTTCCACAGAAGCGTATACATGATTTCTACCCACATGGATTTGTGTTCCAAATGTCTTAAAATTATCCTAGGTTTGGAGCTTCATATTACTCTGCATTTTTCAACGATGATACGCCTAGGACATTGATGCACAATTTGTTGAGTAAATTAAGTTACAAACAAAGGAACCCCTTGTTCACGTGCAAAAAATTAATTCACACAATGTGCTTGATTGAATTATTATCCATCTAAGAGTCATTGAAGTGTCATAATATTTTGCTTTTCTTGTATAGAAAGATCAAAAAATGAGCACTAATGTATCAACGACCAAGATGATAAATGGGCGTGAAGCTTCCAAATAGTTAATTGAAGGTAGGATCCACCACTTTTAAAATCATTCCAATCCAATATAAAGTGGAATGAGCTTAAATGGATGTTTTGTCATCTTTCAATGCTACTTAAGAAAATAGTAGTATCTTTTACTTCACATTTTACATATTATAAACACTTTCTAAATTGGACATTATGAACTTTAAATCTAATGTCAAATCAAATAAATATTCTAGCAAAAATTATCCATCTAGTAATTGGATATTTATTCAATAAAAAAAGGATTTGAACCTCCACAGATATGAAAGCCTCTATTGAACATTAAAAAAAGTGAATTTTGATTTAATGAAGTTCATATCACAAATCAAACAAATTTAACTCCTATAAATAACTTCAATTTTGGATGTAATTGAATATAGACTAGTGTGCCTTGTGCCATTGCCACAGTCAAGGACATGTCAAAAGTGATGGCTAAGTCCTCCATAATTTCCTCAAATTAGAGTAAAAATCATTTTTAAAATTAAAAAATGACTCTAAAATCAATAACTTTCTCACTACAAGTTGGAATGCCACAAAACAAAGCCCAAGTTTTCATATTGTACCACGTATGTGATTGGAGGACACATGGTTGGGGAGATCTCACCATAACTAACAAACAAACAAACAAAAAACAAAACCTTACTTAAGGTATGGAAGGTATATAGTAATGAATATAAAACAAATTTATCTTTAATGAACTTGAATCCACAAAACCAAACAGATTGAGCTCCTATGACATCATGATTGTTTCAATGTATTTGAACAAATATGGATGTTGGAAGTTAATTTGTATTGAGTTCATGCAACTTAAAAAGTTGTGTTGAAAAGGCTTCAACATCAATACAATAGTATTGGAGTGTTTTCAACTTAAAATTGTAATTTATAGAAGAATATTAAATGAACTCAAGACGTATGTCTCTATTTCACTAAGTAGTATTTGGCTTCCCTAATTATCTTTGAGATCTTTCTATAAAATGAAAACCCCTAATTGTTGCAACTTTAATGAGGCAAATTGTTCCTAGGAATAACTAGTGCTTTAACATTGGATTGGAATGATTTTAGATGTTGTGAGTCCTATCTTCAATTAACTCTTTCACAACATTAGCCCTACTTTTCATGTTTGCTAAAACATTAGAATTAAATTTTCATTCCTTTTATCAACCACAAATAGGAAAATACCACCACACAACTTTCATAAATCACAATCATAATTAAGTCCAAAAAGGAAGCTTCCGCCACACAACTTTTTTAAATCATAAGTGATTTACAAGTGATTTACAAGTGATTTACAAGTGATTCATAGATTCTCTAAAATTGTGAAACAAATGTCCATATCCATGATTTTAAAATGTCTAACTTGCAAAAATTACTCAGAAATTTGACCATAATCAAGCTAGGCCCTGAATCGATGAATAAAGTACGTTGTGGATGAAAAGTAGGCTATTGAATGTACAGAACAGAAACCGTCGGTGGGCCGACGCTATCCTCCACTGTGCACTGCCACTGAAGCTTACCTTTGAATGGCCTTCCCCTGTGTGCGCTTGCAGCTCCCCCTCCGTCTCCATCGCCAGCAATTTTTCAACAATTTGGCTCCAAATTCTTCCTGCTRATCCATCTCCATTTCTATCGCCAGAAGTTTTTCAAAAGAAATTCTCTAAAATTTCCCTAACATCTGCGCAATGGCTACAGCATCTTCTTTCTGCTCCTCGGCATACTTGCAAACCCTGCCATCGCTAGAGGAGTATGCAGCTGTGAMCTTCTTCCGCCCTGCGACGCTGTCAATGTCAGTTTCCTCCAATTTGAAATGCGTCACGCTTCGTAGCACTCGGCGCACGCCTGTGACTGCCAGTTCTGACGACGATGTCATCACTACTGAGGTACAGCATTGCCTCTGTCTTGGAGGAATTTGGCTTTTGCCATTGCGGGGAATTGATTAGTTGCTGAAAATAGTTCCTACTTTGGATTCGAACGCAAATTTTATTGATTCTCGTTAGAAATTGCAAGAGGATTCCGATGCATCCAAGTATGCCTTATTTCGATACTATTTGCGAAAGTTAGAAGAGTTCTTAGTTTTTTGATTGTGCAGGAGTTTATTGYGTTAAATTTAGATGCGTGTTATAATAAGTACCTCTACCGGAGAATTCAAGAAGGTCTATGAGTTTCGGAGTTGCGTGGACGTGGTTCAGTTGAGGATTCGAGTTAAGTCATTGTAGGTAGGGAATGCTGTGCGATTCTGAAATGAACCTTGTGTGTTGAAATTTGAATTGTGACAGGAAGTTCTTGGATTACCGGCAGGCAAGAAACGGCAGTTTCCATTACCAGCCTCGATAGATGAGAGCGTCTCACAGGTACCAATGGTTGCAATAAATCTGAGCTTCAGGGGTTGAATGCATTTAGTGATTTTGATTTGATTTCTTTCCATTATTGATAGTTGCCGCTCTGGGATCCATTTTCGGCTCGTGTGATCCACTAGATTTAGTTTGCAAAAATCACGTGCAAGCAAATCTGAGACTTTTTCATAAGAAATTTTGCATTATGGAGATTTCACTATGTCATTGACRATTTGTTTGAGCTTCTAGACACTATAACAAAACATGGTAAAAAATATATGTTTTTGTGCAGTCCCACTACGTGCATAATCAACTTCTTTTGCAATTTCTGACTGCAATATTTAGAATTTTGGAGTGTGTGATATACCGTTGGAAAGTTATTCTTAAGACCCTTCCAATGATATATCACATGCTCCAAAATTCTAAATATTGCAGTCAGAAATTGCAAAAGAAGTCAACTGCTCACTATGGGTGCATGCACAAAAACGTGTCAAAAAAGACTGCACTCAACGTTGAGTACGGGTTTTTTTTACCATGTTTTGTTATAGTGAGACTATCAATATACGTACGATTCTGCTAAAATAATGCTTTTCCATCTTCTAAACTTTGTAACACTTCTGAACTACAATGATTCGATTGCCTTTGACGAAAACCCATGCACTATATTAGCGATTGATAAAATTTTGCAAACTTACCATAAGTTCACACGAGCCGAAAATGAATCACCATGCAGAGTCTGGTGAAATGTTTCTCTCATTTCAAGAGGCACAGAGAATGAATCCCAAACGATTGTCACTTGTTGAAGGGTGAATGAGCTATGTATGAGCTTACCTATTTAGGGGTTTAGCTCATTCTTTATGCGTGCAGGCGAGGCAGGCTTGCCAGCAAGCGATCAAAGACGGCAAGACCAGAGTGTTGTTAGAGATTATCCTCCCACTCATTGGTGCAACGGATCTTGATGATTGGCCGGTACGTTCCATCGAAATTGCAGATTTAGTTATTGTTTGTTTAATGTTTAGGATCTGGTTTGTTTAGCCGTGAAGTAGCATCTCTTGCATCGGAAAGTCACTCTTCTTTAATCATTCGTTTCGCGSTTCGGCTCAGAATGACACTGAGTCTCACTCAAATAGCGTTGCTTTCTCAAGAATTGATTCAAGGTTGGGTGGCAGGGACTGCCTTTGTGGTTGTTTTGAAATATTAGGGAGGCATTCAGATGCAATTTAAGGCAGCGGCACCTCTTGTATCATCTTTGCTAAGGGGTCTTGTGGAAGGGGCGAATGCTCAAAAGAAAGATGGCGGTTGTCGCACTTACATTATCGACGACAGTGATGCAGTGGGTGGTTGGGAAAGTGATGAGGTAATATTCAAAGGACCAAGGATCCATASTTCATATTGTGGAAAATACAGTTTGAACATATGGGGTCAAATTTATATCACTATAATTACTGTAGAACAGTGCATATGTTGGTCAAAATATACATAAAATAGAACAAAGAAAGTYTTCATTATGACCTCAAWACTGCTCAAATTCTTCATGACGCCCACTTTTGGACTCTTRGTCCTCTAGAGGTTAGGATGGTCTACATAAACTATAGCTATGATTGAATCCATGTATCGCATTTCGATCCCATAACTGGAAAACCGATCYATTTTTTTGCTGTSAGCCGTGAGRTYTGTGACATTACCTGTGCCGTTGTCCATCCTAGRAGGAATACGTTGGATTCCCAGATGAACCATAGCATTTGTAGAACCTTGAGAATTATGATATGTGCTACTGAAAAACAATTTTAGATTTGGACACGCACAAATCGAGAAATGGTCCAAATTTTTTATACTGTATTTTTTCGTACTTTTTTAAATCGACCCTCGAATGTAATAACAGTCATCTTGATCAAGGATAGTCATTTCTCTTCCCTGAGATTCAAGTTGTGATAATTCAATCCGCAAATGTAAAACAATCATTAATACATTAATRTAGACTAACTTTGCTTCATCTCTCAATGTCAGATTGCGGCAGTCCTTTTCCCTACCCCGGAAACGCTCAACGCTGTGGAGGCGCTGGCTTCCGTTCCTGACCGACCATTATTGTTGGTGAATGCCCAGTGGCAACCTGGACAGGTGAGCCTAGCCTTGGAGGTTTGGTTTCCGTTATCTGAAGAGACCTTGATAGCTCCCATTGTTGTGGTAACGTGAATAAGCATCCATGACTGGAATACAAGTTTAATGCTTAGTAGACATTCCTGCGAATATATTTAAATTTAACAGGAGAGAGTTTGTGCAGGTTGTGTCTGATTTTGGATTTGGAGCACGAAAGAAATCACGTGAGGATCTCGTCAATACCTTTGACGTTGTGTACTTTCTGAAGCGCAGTCGCATACTTGGTGAAGATGTCTGTCTTATGCGAAGATATCCTGGCGATTGGCAGGTACCAACGGAACGCATCYATCCTCTTTTGTTTTCTGAGTTGTGTGAAGGGGTTAGCTTTTGACTGTACGTCGACTGCCTAGTCAGATTTATTTGAGTTCAGAACGGGTACTTGGATCTAGGTCTTGAATATCAGTGAGTCTGCCGATGATGAGTTGGTATGAATTTTAGAAACCAGTGGTCAAGTTGTTGGATTACAATTTTGAGTGATATTTGTTGGTATGAAGCTGTACATTAACCCCTGAGTGCCCAATTGAAAATAGAAAATGCACTTTTGAAATTAATAGTTGATTATAGTAACTTCCAAAACACATGTCATGTGAAATTACAAACCATGCTCTATATTTAACTCTTTTAGATATGGAAGTGGACACCTTTGGTCATTTGGGCACTTACATATAATTTGTCAAACCTTGGCGTATATTGTGTGCAGGTATTTGTCATAGATGATGCTGCTGGAACCAATGAATGTGTGGGAGTTGAAGCCGGTAGACCTTCATACAAACGGCTTCAAGAGATTCTCAAGAGCAGGAAAGGCTCAAAGGCGGGCCAAGGTTGGTTCGACAGACTTGTAGGGGAGTTCAAATTCAACCAGAATTCTCTAAAGAATGACGACAACTAAGGATCTCCACTAAATATTCAATTAAATTTGACGACTTCATCACATGTGCGTTTCTAGTTGTGAGCTTAATTGGCTTCAGGAAGTTTTTCAAAATGAAGAAGGCTCCTTGCAAGCATTCTGATTTCGAACTTTGTTGCTTTGGTCCACATCAACAGTATGCACATGCTTAATTTAGAACTTTGCAACTATTTTTGAATCTAGGCTACCCTGCAGAATGTGTTTGAGCAGATGGATTACTTGATGACATTAGCAGGGATTATGCCAGGACAATCTTGAAATTTGAATAATTACTAGTAGACAGTTAGTGAGACCTAAGGATTGTATGTTTTTAAAAAAACTCATGTGAGAGTCAAATCTATGATTTTGTGAGACAACCGATCTATACGGTTTTGAATTTTCGCATCACATGACACGTTACAAGAAAAATTATCACTGTATAATTTGATGAACATACTTTTGTGTGAGCAATAAAATTCATATACACTATCCATCCTTTAAGATATGTTGTTTGCTTTGTTTTGTTTGTTACATTGAGATCTCCTTGACCATGCATCCCCTGGTGGCTTTCTTGGTACTGTTGGAAAGCGTCGGTCAAGAGGGGTGCATGGGCTTTGTTTCGTGGGGTTTCAACTYATAGTGCAAAAGTTATGGATTTTTGAGTTATTTGTAGTTCTAGGGAATTAGAAAAATACTTTTACTTTTCTTTTGGTTGTGGCAACGGCAYAGGGTACACTAGTATTATTTAATCAGGAACAAGGTTTGCATTGGTAGATACTCTTGAGATGATGAGGCAATTTGAAGTACACTCTAACCTTCTTTATAGGGGCCCCTTTAAGATGACAAATTCTTTTGTGTGATAAGATTCTTGGTAATGGATGTCCCTAATCAAAAATCGAATTTAATATTGTGTCTAATGTGAGTAGGCAAGCAAATAATTAAGACAATATAAAGAAGCAAACGTGTTGTTTATTACTAGTGTTGTATTGTGTATTGTATTGTATATTGTACAAYATATGTATATATTTATATTATATTTAGAATTTAGTATTGTAATGCATTGTTTATTAATATTTAGTAGTGTACTATCCTATAATATGTATTGTACTAAATAATAGTATTGTACTATAATCATTTAAACTTGTATGCTTTGAAATACATCAACATTGAATATTTTTTAACTTCATTTTCAATTGCTACCTTATTGTGACAATTGTGTGCTAATTCCATAGCATGATACATTGGTTCTCCAATACAACTACACTAATAATGGTATTTAGTGTTGGCAACACCAATTACAAAGTATAACACTAAATGTCAACAATCCTACTAATATTTCCAACTCTAAATGTCAACATGAGACATTGTCTTTCAACTATTGTAAATTTTGAGGGTATAAATTTTTTTAAAGATTATATTTAGTGTTAGATATTATTTCATCACATCGCAATGAAAAATATAAACCTAAATACAKTAATTAAATACTATGACAAGGAGTAGTGAACACAACTTTGAATGCAAATTACTTGAAATTTAGARTGTATATGGTAAAAGTTTAGGTAACACTATTAGTAACACAACACTAAATATCATTATTCTTGTAGTGTGAAAGGAATAAGGAGGTCATTAAATAAAAAGGGATCTAAGTGTAAAATGAATTATATTCAAAATTTGTTTGCTTATACAACTAGAAATTAATGATGGAACTATATGAGGTTGATGCGCCTAAGCATTTGAACATGATTAGTGTTACTAAACTATAAATTTTTCATCTTTAGTGATGAATGTAGTTGTAGGGATAAATCCTCAAAGATCCCATATTTAAATTTTAATTACAACTTAAATTATATATATGTTTTTTATATTTTATAAAAAAATAATAAATGAAACATAACAAATTTAGATTCTATTCCTTTTGAAAATTCCAAATTATTCCAAAGATTCAATGAGTTATTGCATTGCAAACGAGCTATAAGTTAGAATTTATATAAAACAATATTGGTTCTTTTTCTTTTGTCCATTTTCTACTCTAAAATGTTTTTTACAATTAAATGAATAAATTTTTTTTCATTCTAATGTTTAATTTATATAAAAAAACTAAAATTATTTAAATTCATAAAATCAAGACATTTCGAAATTATTAGTTGTTTTTTGTTATTTTTTTCAATTTTTTTCATCTTTTGATATTAAAAATTATAATAATCATTCATTTTTATATCTATAGATAACATGTAGGCTCAAGAGATCAAAACTAAAATCAAAATTCATCTATAAAATAAAAGACCAATTTAGTATTGGATATGATGTTTGACTATAAAGCTGTGGAGTTATTAATCTTAGAGCATTTCTTCTTTCAAGGTAAAAAATTTATCACATCAAAACACGCCAATTCTTTTTGAAGGAGTAGACTACTTTTTGCCCAACATGTGCAAGTCATATGTCAACTTCAATCAACTGTAAGATTTACAGTATTCATAGCAAAAAAAATTCATACACCATCATTCCTAATTCTTTAAACTTTTTGCAACATTGTCCAAAGGAACAAATATTGAATTTTTTTGCCTTGCCAAAGAAAGTCAAGGCTAGACCACATCATTCAGCGACAAATTCTTACCCCAACTAAAAAGACCGCGGCTACATTCATCCAAACAAATAGGCATTCATTCGGCTGGCAGGGGACAAAGCTTAGGGTTTCGCACGGAGGCGCTCTTTTGCCATTCTCCGCAGTGCTCACTTGCAGAGTTGCAGCCACAGCAGCAGCAGCGATGGCTGTCTTCACAGGGATTCACTTCAGTTATCTGCGTGGCTTCCACATCCATTAGGCGTGGATAAATACTGGGATTATTAGTCCATTCTTCCAGTCGAGATCACCAACAGGACGAARTGCTGAGTAACCCAATCAAGACATGGGCAACGTCCAGAGATCTTACGTTTCTTCTAGAAGCATATCATCATAGAGTATACCAGTGTTGGAGGATCTCTCTCTCCTCTGACTTTTAAGCACTTACGTACATACAATGACTAATATCCACATCTTTTGGACACCTTTGAAACTCAAAGGYTTCCAGATTTGTTCACGGGTTCTTACACGACTGTTTTTGCTCTCAATCTGTTGTAAACCACGAGAGTCTCATGAAGACACTTTAGTCTTTTCAAGGAATTCTGGATCGAAGGAAATGACTCTGGTATCGATCCATACTTTTTGTTTTGTTCAACCCTTAGAGGATAGACCTAAGGTAGAAGCACCTAAAAGCGACACTTGTTTTAAATTTGTAGGTCTTGAAGGTAGCTACAGAATAAAATGATGTGTGCTTGTTAGGAAATGGAATAGGAAATCAATTAAATTGGTTTTGTATTTTTGCGAGCTCGTATGAATATAATACAAATTTTTGAAAACAACTATGTAGATGCACCTACTGTGGATGCTAGACTACCACCAAAGTGGGCACGGAAACACCCAAAAGTGACACACTCTAAGCTTGGATCTCAAGTGAGTGATTGGTCACTTCTTGGAGGAGTGACAACTTCTTGGAACCCCACCTGTATACTTTGGGACCACTTGCGCTTGGATTTGGGTCCACTTGCACTTGGATTTACGTCGTTTTGACTAGTGTTATTTTTGGATGTGGCTACCTTATTACTATAGGGAAAAAGTGGGTTGTGGATTGTGGACCTCCTAGTGTTAAACGATGGGAAGTTAAATTGTGCAATACCTCAAAATGACAGCAACACCTAAAAATTCGATGATGGGCATAAGGGGACTTGTCGGCATGGGCATGAATTTCTTTTGCTATGTGTTACAATTTGCAACACCTAAAAACGAAAATACATTCAATGACCCTATTTCGTGCTTTTCATGTCAAAGCACATCCCTACTTTCACGCTTACCCCAAAAACAAATGAATAATACCTTTTTTGCATCCACTAAAGTTGATTTTTGTCATCCAAAGGACTCAAAACGTCCCTGTTGTCCTTCAAGGGTTAAATCTATTATTTTGTTTTATTTGTTACTGTCACAAAGCTCTTAGCAAAGAGGGGGTGCACGGACTTTACTGTGGGGYGTTTCCATGCACGGAAGAAAAGATATTGAATTTCAAAGATTTTATGAACTAAATACTTAAAAATTACTTTTACTTTTATTTTGACTGTGGCGACGGCACAGGGCTCACCACACAGTAGTATATATGATGATATGAGGATTGCATATGATGTCATAGTACACTTTGGGTGCTTTTCTAAATTTGGAAATGTAGCTCAATTCATAAAGGGAGATTGTAGCACGTGGCATCATTCGGGAGGGCGATCAAGTTGTTGTCTGGTCGCCTCATCTCCGACGTCCTTTTTAAACGCCGCAGCTTCTCTCCTCCCCGATGCGGCATTCCATTACCGCGTACTCCCTCGGATCCGGCTACCCTTCTCCTTCCACCCCAATTCCGCAACAGATTCCGCGAAGAACCTCTAACTGACGCACTCGGCATTTCCTCTTCCTTAACTTGCTTGCTCCTGTTGAATCCATGTTTCCAATTCCTTTGAAGAGTTCGAGATTTTGAGGTGGAATATTTTATCGCAGAAGTGCCATGAATGGTTCTTTGGAGTTGGCATCATGGAAGAATGTGCTGGTCAGCGCGTGTGGAGCTTCTTCGCTTGACTTCTCTGCGGAAGGGTAGAATTCTAGAATTCAATTAAGCAACAGCTTCTTGTGCAGTTGCTGCAACGCATCTGGAGTTCATGCTCTTCTGTTTTTTTCTATGAATTCCACGCTAGGTTTAGCGCAGTCATTGGCAGCGTCAGGCTGCCAATGCACAGCTAGTACAAGGTGTCGGACTTCACCCCTGGTTAACTTGTCTCTCTCCACGAGCGCTTCGTCATGGGGGGTGACACTCCAGGGTCACGGTCGTAATGTGAACCTCGCATTGAAATCTCAGCCTAACGGAGCCCAACTAGCGTTCAATAGGTACGCAAAGATTCTGTTCAAAGCCCAACAAGCGATGCCGTTGAGTTCTTTTGTTCAACTAAATTTCTTTTGTGTTTTCTTTTTTGCAAGAAATTTACAATTGGGAGCTCTTGGTGAACCATGTATTGAGATTTACAAAAGGCAGTTTCTTATTTGATAGCGAGCTTATGTTTACAGAATCACCATGTGTCCACAGTTTCATGTCCCCCAATTTCGCAAAATTGCTGTTCCCTGCGTTCAGCGTTTGCCCAGTCTGGCTAACTCGCTCTGTGCGCTGACCCTGGCATGAGCAGCAGTCCTGCAGACGAGGGGATCTTTGTGGGCACCGGAACAAAGGCAGACGACCTGGTGGAGGCCGAAAACGCCATAGCCAGCAAGAACGATGCAGCAAACGAGGAGAGTCCCATGGAGAAGGAGGCGTGGGCTTTGTTGAGGGACGCCGTGGTGAGCTACTGTGGCCAGCCCGTGGGCACCATCGCTGCCAACGACCCCACGGACCCGTTCCCCTTGAACTACGACCAAGTGTTCATCCGGGATTTCATTCCCTCCGCTATTGCTTTCTTGCTCAAGGGCGAGTACGAAATCGTTCGCAACTTCATTCACCACACGCTCCAATTGCAGGTATGGCTCCCGTTTCTGAATGATGCCGCTTGGCTTTTGTTGACGAAACAGTGAAGAGGATCGTGTCAAAGTCTCACTTCACGAAACATAGCAAGTAGGCGTTACTTAAGCATTTAAGCACTTACCGTATGTAGGAGTGTTATTTGGGGGAAAYCTACATAGAGCTTCGTGTGAAGAGATTAYTTTAAGTTCAAAAACCAATTCTGTTGAGATCCAATTTTATCACTATGTGTGGATACATGAGTTTGCTAATAGGGTCAGTATATGAGACGCCATCAAGYCTCTAACAATCTATAACAATCTAGTATCCTCTACCTTGTTGGCAATGCACCAGTTTTCTGAATGATCYTGTTCTTTTGGTCTTCTCAAGAGCAATGTTCAACCTTAGTTATTCCCCATATTCATGTTTGGATAGTGTTTGAATATTTATATATGAAGATCCTTATTATACCTCAAACATCTTAGGATAGTTTCTGAATATTTATTTTTGCAGACCTTTATTAATTCCTCTCAAGGTTTGTTTGCCCTTAAGAGGACACAATCACACCAACGGGGAATATCTTTTTCTCTGAGAAGGAACAAAGAACCCCGCTTTAAGATCAAGAGCTCAAATGAACTCCTCTGTACTGCCTTCCATTCTGAGTTCCGTATCATTGTGGGGATCATTTTCTCTCTCACAATTGAGATATACCCCCGGGTGACATTGGTCGAGAGGTGCTTCTAAATTGTGTGTATGACATGGACTTTTGATTTGAAGAATTTAGGGTTTTGATTCGACATATGTTAGATTTGCACGTATTGTATGCAAAAAAGAGAAGGGTCTAAAATTTTATGGACAAATGATGTGTTCTTTGTATATTGTACATATTCAAAAGTTATGAGGGTTCCAAGTTTTAATGGTAGATGGCTTTGTGCACTACTAGAGACTATCATTTAGATATTGTATGCCAATGTTACTAGGATTCAAAATTTTATGGGTACATGGTCCAATGCTCTATTTGGATATGAATATATATGAGAAGTTACAAGGGTATGAAGTTTTATTGGTAGATGATTTAAAATTGATGCAAGCTTCAATGTGGAAGAGGTGTTTGTAACCTTTGTGCTAGATTTTTGGGCATKACATTAAGATATGTATATGTCAATTATGTTCTTTACTTTAGCATTGATTGCTTTTGATTATACTAGCAATCTTGAATTGCCACTCTCTTGCTCCATTATGTCATGGTCATTTGGCATGAAAGATTTTTTATTCCTTGTATTCATTATTTCTCAACCTTAGTAAACTTTTATTTTGCATGTATTGATGATAAATGTACTACTTGACCAATAAAAGTATTTTACTAGCACAAATTAGATCTCAATGAATATGACATTTTAACACCTTACCATGTTTGGTAGATGGATGGTCAATTACTTGGGACCTTGAAAAATGGAAATCAAGGACCAAAAGAGTATTAATCCAAAAAATACTATCAATTAGAGTTGCAATTGAAAACAAAAGCCAAAATTTTGGAAAAATACTTTTTCAAATTTTTTGTTGAAGGAAAATAAAGGTCTTGTAGAATATTTTGTATTACCATGTTCTAAGCTTTATTTGTGAAAAGAAAGAAAATATAGTAGAAAAKTGTTGAAGTTACTACGTGGAGTTGTTTAGCATGTTAAACAATAAATGTTTAACTCTCAAGGATTATTTAATGACATATATAGTGGTATTAGAAATTATCCGACCATGGTAAATAGAGATCCAAAGGCCATCCATATGTTTAGCAATTTGTGCCTTTTTGCCACCTTGGATTCAAATTAGTTCACATTTTGTCCACTTCTAACCACAAGCCATTTGCAAAACTCCTTTTCTCCCTTCTACCTTAATTGCAAAGACCGTATGAAGTAAATTTGACCATTGGAATGTAAAGTTGGATTTTTAACCCCCTCGTTCCAAGTTCCTCCAACGTTAGAGGTTTTAATTTCATGTTCTCAATTAAATACATATATATATATATATATATATATATATATATGTATGTATGATTACAAAACTTTAATTCATTTGATATGGATTAGCGTTGTGTTTTGCAAAAAAATTTGGCGTATATTCTAAAGAAACAATAGTATAAAGGATCTACTTTTAAACTCAAAATCTACAATTTTCAAAACAATAAKTGACTTGGATTTAGATTGCTTACTACAACATTCTCACCATTAGAAATGCCATGTTAGTATTCCACCCTAGAACTATTCCACTCGATTTGATTTTGACTAAGYAAGTTGTACAAGGTACAATTTATTTGAACACTCTCCTTTTCTTTGCAAAAATACTATAAAATATATTGCATCTCTAATAAAATGCACTATCTTTATCCATAATAAATTGACATTAATTTATTTATTTAATTAAATCCATCTCCTAGTTTGTGATAAGATTACATTTCTTAGCCAAAACATACAATATCAATATTAAGAATTTCACTTGGAAATAGGTTTAACATAGTTKTAGGCTATTATTTGTGTACAAACCACCATATAACACCAAAGTATATGACTATCCATAAAATTACAAGAACCACAATACGATCAATACGTGAATCTACATCATCAAACTTGATTTGGGCAAAAATCCTTGTATCTTCAATTCTTTTTGGCAATTCTATTGACATTCTTTTAAATTCATTTTTCTTGCTAGTATCCACCTCTTCTTGTTTTAAGTCATCTTTCTTGTTGTTGCCTTCTTCTTGTTTGATGAATTTTTCCATTGTGTTCATCATCAAATAATAATTCTTGAATTCAACAAGTTGACAATGTAATATTATATATTGTTGATAATGACAATCAAGTAGTATGAGCTATAAATGAATAATGAAATATATTGAAATATTTCCTTTGTCACATTAATCACACTAACAAAAACCATTGCCCTTCAAGCTTTATATAGTCAAAATACTTAGATTTAAAGTAAAAATATGTATTTTACTTTTTTTTACTTCATATATTAAAAATAAGCTTAAATACTTCTCTTCTAAAATTAAACCTTTATTTCTATCTTTGTCTACATTGTTAAAAATACACAAACCAATACTTTGCATGTTTATATATATATATGAACATATATATATGTCTTTCAATGATCAAATCAAAATTTGTCATGTAATGATAAAGACAATGATTGAAATACATTTTAGAATATGATTTGAGGTAATTAATGTAGTGACATATGAATTCAATTGAGTCAATATTGGAAAAGATGAAAATTGTTTTTCTCCTGTTTGCTATAAAAAGTTGTATGCTTTTCCATTAACATACCCTTGAATGTACTTATTAACTTTTTTGATGGTGAAGTGACTATTCTTTGAAAAGATGGCATCCACCCTATTTTGTGGTGTTGGAACGTTGGAATGTTCCAATGCAATTATTATTAAAAACCTAATAAGCCTAAATATTGGTGCAATCATCCAAAAGCTCGGGGGTGGCACTCACTGTAATATTTAGCATACACCTGCGATAATCACCTATTTAACCGGGGGCTATTTACCTTATATAATTGATTAGAAGACATGGTATTTTTTGAAATAAAGGTAGAATTTGGTAATTAATTACACCATATTGGTAATTATAATTTTTCCAAACATCTTGAGTTTTTCTTTGGCACATTCGCTGCGCTGAGGCCCAGTTTTGGCGATCTTTGCGCTGAATATCTTCAAGTTTCAATCCGTGCTCATCAAAAGTGTACTTATTGTAAATCATTCCGAGATGTGTATGGAAARCTCCRTCTTCKCCAAGCTGCAATGTTTTCACARGAGAATCTAGGGGGTTGATCAGCTTCTTCCCGTTGTGTATCCAATCTTGGTCATGAAGTCCGGTGCACCTCCCATGTTCATCCAGAGCCCCTGTTAGTAACCATCCCTCCCATTCGATGGCCAATCGCGCTCCTGCAACACTTTTGTAGTCGCTCAACATCAGCTGCCGTCTCCTACTGTCTCCGTCACTTGCATGCCCAATGACTCGGCCCACCATTGTCTCGCACTCCTTCTGCCACAGTTTTTCGACTCTCTGCCACTGCTGCCTCACCCACAATGAATCAAAGCAATTGCAAGTGCAAGTGCAAGTGACAGCAAGTACAAGTCTAGGTAAACTACAGTGGAGTGGATTTACCATGATAATCCTTGCAAAAGCTCCTTGGCGATTACAACGAAAGCCATCCACAATGTTAGTGTATCCAGAGTCCATTGTGCCCACAGTCACCTTGTAGTCACACACACAAATGTGATCCTCTTTTGGACCACAAAATCCGACTAATGCATCAGAACGCTGGTCCCATGCTATCCTACCTTTCACCTTAGTTTCATCCTCTGCAAGGATAACTGGCACCGGACCAACAATTCCGTTCATCTGTTTGGCATGTTCATAGATTTGGGCCACACTTTTGAAAATCTCAGCATGTTCACCAGCAACGAACTGCACGCCCCTATGGTTCTGCCGTTTTGTAGTACTATAATTTGGACCACAAAAATTTAAAGCAAACAAATCGCACATGCGCCTACCTCCATACATTTTCATAGCTTGGGAAAATGCTACAGAATTCTTGGACCAACGAAAACCTTGTTTTTTTCGGTTTAGTTCTACAATTTTTTAGCATTGTATATTACATGTACTTTCTTTACAAAATTTACGTACAATGAATATATTGGACCCTATTTTTTATCRCACGTAGTTTCTACGGTTTTCGCCAGTGCCCCCCCCGGGACCGCTAGTTAACTTATAAAAGTCCAATTGAAAACCTTTTCTACCTTTAAATGACCTCAATTTCAAAACAATAGACCAAGTGGCCTTCATAGCAAAGAATCCCATTATACAAGGATCCTGAGGTTTTGTTTAGTAGAGTAAAATCTAACTTGCAGGCATTCACAATGCAAGAAATACATTTGAAATTTTGCAAACTAATTAGATCTATATGAGAAAAAAATCTAATTTTGTCCTTTGAAAAGGAAGAGAAAATTAAACAACAATAAGAGAAAATTACATTTAAGGGTAAATGATGAGAATGTCCCAAGTATGTGTAATACTAATGCTTTGAAAAAACCATGAGAAGAAATAAATCAGAGCCACTCAAAATGAAAAAKTGGGGTGCCTTAGTATTCTTAGATGTACCATAAGCTTGGGAAAAAAATGAAAAATGTGCCATGCTTAGCATTTTTTTAGAAAAAATTCTACAACATTGATATGTTACATAGAATCCTAAAACCAACATTGAAAACCATTAGACGAAAAATTATCATTATTAGCAAGAGTTAGAATTCTTTTTTTCTTTGACAATGCTAGACATGATAGAGCACCAGGACAAGAAAGATGACTATCCCTATCCCTCCAAAAGAGAGGTACACCCTTGTTTGCATTAGTTGCCCCCTCCTTCTCTCAAAAAATGTACAAGCTGTTTATTGATTTTTTTTTAAAATGCTTACCTTCAAAATCGCCGTTGATTTTTCAAAAGATCACAAACCATTGATCTTTTGAGATTTAATCTGAGCCGTCCAAATATAAATATTGATACTGATACAAAATTAATACTAGATACGGATATAGTATCGTATACAAATACATAGTAATACAAGATACATATGTGATATAGATATGTGTATAGTACTGAACACAGATACTAAATACGGATACTAAATACAAATACAAAATATGGATACACATATGGATACTAAATATGGATATTGAATACAGATACGGGATATGGGATGAATTGTCCCATATTGATTGTCACTTAAAGTGGTTTCTCAAAATTATAAGATGGGGGAAATAGGGGGGAGGGTATGAAAAAATTAAAATTAAAAACTTCAAATTATTTTGAAATAAATGCGATTAATCAAATATGGATATATTATACAACTAAAATTGTTTAACTACCAAATTTGATCCAAAATGGATACATGTTGATATTTTAACTTGACAAAATGTTTGAAGAGAAGTTGCAAGGCCTTAAGCACCTATAGTTTTAGAATATTGAAGACATCCAAGCAAATGTCACTCATGCATATATCAAGGTATTTACATCCATGCACAGTGTGTRTGGGAGCAATTAAAAGTATTTGATGCAAGCACTATTTAAAAACATTTTTGAAGCAAAAKAATGAATTATGCTTTYGTAGTCTATGTCCTTGTAAGAACATCCAAACACCCATCTTTTAATTGCAAYACAATTGCGCATTTGCTCATGGTGAGCTTCAATCATCATATGAATAATTTTGTGATTTTTGTACGACCCATAGAGATCATCCATAAGTATGACTTGTATAACATCTCTCAAAATCTTTTTAAAAAACAAACAAACTTTGTACAGGGTGAATGCCTGAAAGACCAACCGTTTTTTGCGTCACACTTGGAATGGCAGAGTTGTTATCCACTATAACTTTTGAAGTATGAACTTAATTAACTTGAAATTATAATCGTAGATGTCTAGCTTTAGAGCAATTAGGTCCCTTATTTTTCAAAAAAATTTAAAAATCATTTTATATTTAAATTTAAATTTAGCTAATTTGTCACACTTTGAAGTTTAGGAGTTCTTAGTATTGGGGAGTACCCAAAATTAATGATCTAGAGCTGAAATTTTTGTAGTCTATTTCCACACTAGGAAGGCATGCATCCACCAAAGGAAATTTAAAAAAACATTATTTTATGTCCTCTACATTCGCGGTAAGAGAACTCCTATGCGGGCGCATTTTTAAACATTAAATATGGTTATAAGATCATTATTTTGGTGAAATATCTTTATCATAAAGATTTCCTATAATTGAAATTTTTATTTATT